>MU825405.1:494152-496652 GCA_029204205.1 Desmophyllum pertusum | reverse complement strand
GGTGAAAAGGTTTGTTTACGAAAACTGTTACTGTGCAAATTTAGTGCTACTGCATTTGAGACAAATGAACCACATAACTGCTGTTGCATTTGTCACTTGAGTCATGGGTGTTAACTATACATATGTGCAATGTTATTCATCTTGGGCCAGATCGTAGCGTAGTTGACCTCATCCAACAGGCAGGAAGAGCTGGGAGAGATGGAAGCCACGCACACAATATAGTTGTG
The DNA here is from genome assembly GCA_029204205.1 of Desmophyllum pertusum. Taxonomy (NCBI): domain Eukaryota; kingdom Metazoa; phylum Cnidaria; class Anthozoa; order Scleractinia; family Caryophylliidae; genus Desmophyllum; species Desmophyllum pertusum. The sequence continues at coordinate 496,425 of MU825405.1, read as the reverse complement.
TAGCATGGCCAGCAATTGAGCCAGTGTGGACAATCATTGAAAGAGTTTGCCAAAACAAATGGTTGCTTTTAAGGAGTTGTACAAGACCTTAGATTCCACAATTGACAGTGTTGTGCCAATTGTTGCAACAATAATTATTGTGAAAATAGCTGCAACTGTGGAGAAGATGGTTCATGTGTTATGGCGCCATTGCCATTTGAAATTTACGAGAAGTGAGGAACTTGAGGAGTGTCTCTCCTGATGATAAGGCAACTTTGAAGGAAGCAGTTATAGAGTACAAGAACTCACTCAGAAGTTGCAATTGTTTAATTCTGGACCATGTTACAAGCCATGGCTTCTCTGATTCACTGATTGAGGATATACTGACATATTGCCCAGAGATTTTTCCATTGAGTGATGTGCTGGAGAAATTTCCAGTTTTTTTCCATTGCCCGTGCTAAAGCAATCTTGGAAATCCTGAATGAAATTTTTGAGGATATACCAGACTGCGAGGAACTAATGGCCATGATAGAAGATGTCTTTGGAATGGAAACTATGGAACAATGGAATGATGTGAAATAAAGTTCATTGTAAACAACAAACTTAGCATAAAGTTGATTTTTTAAAATCAGTACATTAGTGTTGTTGAACCTTGAGCGATCACTTGTTTTGACCAAAGATTTCTAATTTGTACTTATTTGGTAGATTTTACTCGTGTGTAAGAGTATGCCTGTGCTGCCATTTGTACATATGCTACATATTTTGTGTATTTCAAAGGAAATGAGAACTGAATTTACAAAGTTCTTGTTTAAAAACAGACATGGCTGTCTGATAAGATTAACTCTATAGGTTTTTAGGGCCTCAAGGCATTCTATTTCAGTTAACAAACCTTCACAAGTTCTTTGTTCTTCCTCATTTAAGACCGTGTCGTTTTCGTGTGTGTTAACATTTGAAGCGTATAAATTCGTGTAGAAAGACTCGCAGCTTGCCTTCTTGCTTCATTGGGTCCTGTAAATCCGAGGAATTTCCGAGTTTGCCCGCGGATTCGCCACTGAGGAGAAAGCAGTACAAAAATCGGTCTCCTAACGTCACAACGAAAGATTTCGAGGCAGTGCAGACTGTGTTTATTGTGTACGAGCTCATATTTATACTCCAACTCAGAAATTACAAGTCACGTAGGCCCGGGCTTACAAATTTTTGCGAAAACTTGCCTGATTTTTTGAAATATTAAACGAAAAACAATTTTCTGAAATACTTTCAAGTTCGTAAGTTAAAAATTGACACATTCTCTTGAATGGCAGGATTTGGATACACTGTACTATCGAAATATAAATAAAATCATTAGAAAGTGAAGGAGAAAGTATTTTCGAGGGTCTCACGTACCTTTTCGCGGCCTGTTCGCACCAGTTATCAGGCCTACAACTATTCAAAAAGCTGGCTACAAACTAGATTTTAACATATATATGTTATTGAACTAGCGTGAGGCTCGTGAGCGGTACATCTTACCGGTCAAGAATATTACAAAATTCGGACCGCTTAGGGAACCAATCAGAATGTTCCCTTTCATCATGGACCAGTTTGCCATATCAGTAATTATTGTATTTCATTTTATGTTTTAAAGGATGAATGACCAAAGATGTTGTGTTGATAATGCACCGTTAATAGAGGCAGAGATATGTATAGTGATTTATGCGATGGATAGTGTTATCCATCCTGTGAACAACCGGGCCAAGGTGTTTAAAGGCAACTAATTATCTCGCTACCTTAGCTCTTTTTACCTTGGCTTTTTGCTTACTTCTGAATGATTGTTTGTCCCGCTAAACCATACTAAACTTGTTATTATATTTATTTCACCAGTAAACTTTTACCCGGCTTTCATGAAAAGCAATATTAAATTTATGGAATTCTAGTCAATCTTATTGTCTTTAACGATATCCATTGATATATTTGTAGTTGAACATCATCCGTTTCTTGAAGCCCCGGTTAAAAAAACAGAAGGAGATATAATTTCTCCACTGTCTGAATATGTTTTTAACCACTAGGAGAAACGTAATATAATTATATGATCTGTAGACCTTTAGACAGCCCTTTGGACCATATCTACATCTAGCTAGTCCTTCTTATTTTACAATAACTGGTACAGAAGTCTCGTGCGCTCATTGGTCTAGAGCTATGGTCAATGAGAGTGTACGGAAAAATGTGGTTGCATGATTTGTTAATTAACTGTTTTATGTACCAGCAGGCAGTTGGTGGTCAACCTAGTAGTGAAGTACGTTTCTCCACTGAAGAGTCGC